>JAIFZK010000186.1:640000-645000 GCA_027481765.1 Tenualosa thibaudeaui | reverse complement strand
AGTGTGTGTGTATGTGTGTGTGTGTGTGAGAGAGAGAGAGAGACGGAGAGAGAGAGGTTCTTTGAACATGTAGCTATGTTCTCTTCTCTTTATGGCTTTGAGGTGTGCGCTATTCACAGTCAGAGCTACAAAATAACCTCAACATCCAATGGCACTATTCAGTTAAATAGTGGAACCTGTGTGGTTTCAGTTTCTCTCTCTCTCTCTCTCTCTCTCACACACACACACACACACACACACACACACACACACACACACACACACACACACACACACACCAAACACACAGAGCAAATACAGACAAACTTACACATTTAAACACTCAGCCTAACACCAGAGCACTGACAGCCTGACACACACACACACACACACACACACACACCCTGCCAAACAGGCTCTCTGCTGTGGACACACATGCATACACAGAAAGCATGCACACACATAAACAGCCTCAGACCACAACACACTCCCACAGGCTCATAGACTTACAACACACACACACACACACACATATACGCACACACACACACAAACACTTTCTCTCTCACACAGACACACACAATTTTGTACAAACCCACACACACACCCTCTATAAACACGTGCCAAGTCAAATCACAGCCTTCCGTTGCCAGGAGACACAGATATAAACAAAGTGACACAATCTTTCTTCTTTCAGGCTCCAGTTTTTTTTCCTGGGGAGGACAGACTCTCTCTCTCTCTCTCTCTCTCTCTCTCTCTCTCTCTTTTCCTCTCTTTCTCTCTCTCTCTCTCTCCCTCCCTCTCTCTCTCTCCCTCTCTTTCCCTCTCTTTCTCTCTCTCTCTCTCCCTCCATCTCTCCCTCTCTTTCTCTCTATCGCTCACTCTCTCTCTCACATTCTCCTTCCTTCCCCTTGACATGCAAACTGTGTTGCACAGAGATTTATAAACACACACACACACACACCAAACACCTGCAGCACTAAAGCATAACTCCTAATTCTATATTTTGCCAATTTATCTGTCTATTTCTTTATTCCTCTTTCTTTTTCTTTCTTTCTTTCTCTCTCTTTCTTTCTTTCTTTCTTTCTTACTTCTTTCATTCAGTTGTGGAGAAAAAGAAGAAATAAAGGGAGAGCACAGACAAGTGACCCACCCTGATGAGATTAGAGCAGATTTAATAACAGGAAAGGAAGAAAGACTGAAGTCTGCTGGAGGACAGAGGGAGGGAAGGAGGGAGGGAGGGAACAGAGAAAGAGAGAAAGGAGAGAAGGAGAGAAAGGGAGTATAGAGCGTGGCTGGTCCCCTGTCCTCCACTCTGTACTGTATTCACAGCACGTCTGTATCAGACTGCACTAGGCTAGCGCACACACACACACACACACACACACACACACACACACACACACAGGCAGGCAGCCGCGCGCGCAGACACACACACAGGCGCGCACACACACACACAGAGACACACACACACAGACAGACTCACAGGCGTGCACACACACACACACACACAGACACACACACAGACACACTTCTCTGCTCTGAGCTGCCAGCCTCATATTTCACTTCCAGTTCGGCACACACACAATCTCTCTTTCACACAGATACACTCACACACATAGACACACAAGCACACACACATACTCTCTCTCTCTCTCTCACACACACACACACACACACAAGCAGAGGCTTAGAGACACACACACACACACACACACACATACAGATGAAAGAGTAGAGCTTTCTCTTTTATCATCCAAGGACAGGCATCAGAGAGAGAGGGAGAGAGAGAGAGAGAGCGAGAGAGAGGGGGCAATGAAAAAAAGACAAAATGATGCAGTGAAACCTCAGTGCGTGTGTGTGTGTGTGCGTGTGTGTGTGTGTGTGTGTGTGTATTTCAGCTGCCACTCAATCAGTGCAGTAACATAAACAGAGCAGCCAGCCAGCTAATAGGATGTAGTGTTCAGAGCAATTAAGTCACATTTCTCCACACACCAAGCTCTCCCTCCTGTGTGTGTGTGTGTGTGTGTGTGTGTGTGTGTGTGTGTGTGTGTGTGTGTTGTATTTGTGTATGGACCTGGACAAAATATGACTGATAATGATATCTTGCTACATGGTGCAATTTAGAATATAAGAGCATTATGTGTTGTACTATATATGTACTACTTGTGTGCATGTGTGTGTCTGTCCATGTGTACGTGTGTGTCTGTACTTGTGAGCATGTGTGTGTCTGTGCATGCGTGCATGTTTCTGTGTGTGTGCATGTGTGTATGTTTCTGTGTGTGTGCATGTGTGTATGTTTCTGTGTGTGTGCATGTGTGTATGTTTCTGTGTGTGCAAATACATATTTCAATTCAACTCCTTATTGGCATGACAAACATTCTTGAATTGCCAAAGCAGAACAAGTTTACATACAGAGTACAATGTAATACAATGTATGGAAAACATATAATTTATGCATTCAATGCTTTCAAACACTAGACATCAGTGTGTGTGTATGTCTGTGTACATGCATGTGAGTGAGTGTGTGTGTGTGTGTGTGTTCACCTGGTAAGGCTGGTGTATGACATCACGGGGGTGAAACTCCAGCTGTCTGTCAGAGAAGAACTCCACCACTGAGACTGGCCCCACTGAAGCCTGCCCCACCAGTGTCCGGAAACTCTGTATACACATACAAAACACACACACACACACACACACACACACACACACAATCAGTGTCATGATCCAAAGACACACCTGGGCACAGTTTGTAAGCAGATTCAAATGGTCTGAACAACTCTAAATAAATGCAGTGAGTCTACAGGGAGAGGGAGAGAGAGAGGGAGGGAGAGAGAGAGAGAGAGAGAGAGAGTGGGGGTGGAAAGGCATGACGGCTTCGCCACTGACAGTTCAAAGTGTACAGATTAACTTTGATCTCTCCCTCTACCCAACTCCGCTCCGCTCACTCAATCACACATGTGTGTGTGTGTACACACACACACACACACACACACACACACACACACACACACAAACACACACTGCCACTTTCAGTGTCTGCCTCTTTCTTATCTTTCCCACTCAATTACACTGTTTTTATACTATCTCTCCCTCCCTCTCTCCCTCGATCTTTCTCTCTCTCTCTCCCTGGCTCTCTATCCCTCCCTCTCTGTCTCTGGCTCTCTCTCCTCCACCTCTCCTCATCTCATAGTGCTGAGGTTTAAAAGAACTGGTAGAGGTGTCAGGCAAGTACTGTTCAGTGTGAAATGCATTCAGCTGTATGTAGGTTGAGCTGTTCTCAGATCAGTGGCATTCAGTGTTGAGGGCTCAGCTGTATGTGTGTGTATAGCACTGCAGTGTCTAGTGGTGTCTTATATGTCATGTTTGTTATTTTGCATGTTTGTTATTACTTCGATCCATCTCTGCTTTCACATTTAGGTGTGATAATATGAACTGTGCTGTGTAAAATGCATTCTGTGTTCAGCTGTGTGTTTACAGATGAGTGTGCTGAGCTGATCTGAGTTCAGCTGTGTGTTTACCGACGAGTGTGCTGAGCTGATCTGAGTTCAGCTGTGTATTACAGTTTTTGCCAAACATTTTCACACAACAATGTGCGCTTTTTCAGAACTTTTCATACAGTGTGCTTTACCAATACACATCTGAGCACCCCACTGAGCACCCTGCCCAATGAACTACAGCCACCAAAACTCCTTCAAAATACTTCACCCATAATTCCTAATGCCGTCGTGACTACACCACATGCTGACACTCATGTGTCAAAGTGTAGTCAACACAAATACAGAAAAAACTTGAAATGAAACACATAAAATAGAACTTTTCTATTGCAGTTTGACATACACGTACATGTTATGCACAGTATATGTTCTGTCATATTTTCAGTGAACACTGCAATAACAAACAATCTAAGTGACATTTCTATGCATTGGTGCACCTCTGGCAATAGATGAAAATGGTATATATACAGATTGAATGAATATTTCTCTGATTCTGTGTAACCTGAAGGAATGTACAGACACAAATCATAGTAGAACAACAGAAATGCGTGTTTGACTCATTAGTTCACTTTATGATGTGGTTTACTATGGTGATGGCTGTGTTCTGTAAAACTAGTACAGTAGTAAAATAGTCACACATTTTCTTGGTATAAAAAAGTTGGTATAAAAAATTATAAAAAAGGTACAGAGAAGCTAGTTCTACTAGTTATATGCTGTAGCCTAAGGACTAGGGCAGTATGCCGCTTCAGTGGTTTTACTATATTTTATCATTTACAGTACTCTGGACATGTTATATTATTTTGGAACAGAAAACACAATGTACAGCACAATCACATATAGGCCTAGTGTGTAGTATGTTCACCTAATCCCTTGGTTGAAAACTTGCTGTAGTTTTGTAGTAATTTTCTGGAGGTGAACATTGACTAGAAGTATTCGTGAATTTCGTATGAAGTGGTGATTAAATGCATTTGTTCTGAAGCAATGCAAAAGAGAACACTGTTTGGCTCCCATAGTCTATGGTTGTGGTGAAAGTGTTGAGCTGTTCAGAGCTTGACCATGTGTGGCTGTGAGTATGTTGAGCTGTTCTGAGTTCAGCTGTATATTTAGCTGTGAGTACACTAAGCTGTTCTAAGTTTAGATGTGTGTGTAGCTGTGAGCATACTGGCATACTGTAGTGTGTGTGTGTGTGCGTGTGTGCATGTGTGTGTGAGAGAGAGTATACTGACCTGCAGTGTTCTGCACTGTTCTGTGTGAGTATGTTGAGCTGATCTGAGTTCAGCTATGGTGAGTGTTGAGCTGCACTGTGTCCAGTCCTGTGTTTCAGTATTAGTGTTATATTCTGTTTAGTCTAGTCTAGTCTAGTCTGAGTGTTGTGTTGTGTTGTGTTGTGTTGTGCTGTGCTGTGTTGTGTTGTGTTGTGTTGTGTTGTGTTGTGTTGTGTTGTGTTGTGTTGTGTTGTGCTGTGTTGTGTTGTGTTGTGTTGTGTTGTGTTGTGTTGTGCTGTGCTGTGCTGTGCTGTGTTGT